>OY796882.1:62164571-62209984 GCA_963680785.1 Diplosoma virens | reverse complement strand
ACGAAGCGTTAATAATTAACCCATTAACGGCCATTGTCCTTTTAGCAAGTTAGGCCGCGAAGAGCTAAAATTAGCTATATTTGTATTGCTCTAGAGTCAAGAATTATAAACTTTTTGATCTGGTATTTACAAAGAACATAGAATACTTGATTGTTATCCTGTGGGAAAAGATAGCAATAAAATATATGCAATAATATAAGTTCCAGTGAAATTTTAATTTACGTCCCAAAAAAAGGACAATGGCCGTTAATGGGTTAATTATTAACGCTTCGTGAATTTTACAGTCGTAATCTGATGAACATTTCTTTATAACACTAAAACGATGTATTAAGCTACCCATATCTTTTTTATTACGCAAATTGCATTCAATAATATGATCTTTTATTTTGCTTTTGACCGAAGAGCCTAAATTTAAGTGTTCCTTTGCTCTTGTTATTACATGACGTGTTGACTTACCGATGTAAGTCAGACCCGCATCACACGGTTACGATTACGACCATTTCGAAACTTATTTGGAAATTCTCTGCCGTGCACTTAACACCTATATATAAAACTTGCAAAGTTGGAAACTATTGCAATTTAAAATCTAACACACCTGCGCTTTTGTTATCAAATGTTGTTTATCGCTTTTCGTGCCCGTGTGATGCGGGTCTGACTTACATCGGTAAGTCAACACGTCATGTGATAACAAGAGCAAAGGAACACTTAAATTTAGGCTCTTCGGTCAAAAGCAAAATAAAAGATCATATTATTGAATGCAATTTGTGTAATAAAAAAGATATGGATAGCTTAATACATCGTTTTAGTGTTATAAAGAAATGTTCATCAGATTACGACTGTAAAATTCACGAAGCGTTAATAATTAAAAAACATCAACCTAAATTAAATAAACAACTGTATGAAAATGGCTCGTCTTTTTTACTACAACTCTTCTAATTTAGTCATGTAATTTGCATTATTACGAGTATTATTTTTTTTTCTCTTTTTTTCTCCTTTTTTTCTGTGAATTCTGACGTTGTTTTGTGTAATTGTCTTTGCCTATAAACTGGATTAGTAATAACAGTGACAGCATAAACTTGAGAAAATTGTTGTTTTTATATATTTTAATTGATTGTAATTGTGGTTTATGGTTAAAAAATTTTTAGATGATTTTAAACAATTTTAGATGCTTTGATAAGGACTGATGATAGTCGAAAACGTTCAGCTTTTTAATAAAAAATTTTACAAACTAAATGAAATGTTTAATTTTGCTTGCTATAATTTTTAAGTGGATCTAAAAATTATTTTAATCTAATTTAAAGTCTGAATATCCATTGCAAAACATTCCATGAAAAATCATATTTTGTCATGCAATTTAATTCACCAGTTTTTCAATATTTTGTAAATCTAGATCAAAATTGTAAATAAGAAATCATAAGGTTTTGTCAATACAAAAATCCATTGAATCTGAATAAGTCTTTTTCCACCTCCTAGTCGATATGGCTACCGTTGCTTAGCCGAACAAACTTTGGTTCATTTAATTTATTTAACAGCCAAGTCATGAAGTGAATAACTTATTTCAGTAATTTTAATTTGAGTTGGGAGTCTAAATTAGTGTAAATTTTAGAATCTTTTAACTAAGTAATAAAAACTAATTTCTTGCACTTCTTAAGCTAAACTTTGCTTTTAGTCGGATACTGTAGTTATTTTGTAAAGAAATTGTCGGCAGTTTGGTAAAGTGGTGAAAGCGTTGGAATTGTAATCGACATTGTCTCGTTTCAAAACTTACACGTGCCATTCTATTGTGTTCGAGAAAAAGACATTTAACGGCACTTTCCCCTGCTTGGTGGTCTTGGCAAGCAGTTTTAAATTTCAGTCATATCTTTGTAAAACTAAAAAATAAAAATAAAAATTTCAAGATCTTGAATCTCCGAATTTCACGACAGCAATATCTTTGAATCTCCGAAAGCAGGTCAGGGTAATTGCTTGTACTATGTAGTAGCACCTCCGCCGCTGTACAAATATTAATCTTTTACGTGTCTGTGTTTACATTTTTTATCGAAATCAGTAAAATAATTACATTTTTGTTTCAGATAATATACCCCGTACAGTAGTTGCATTTGGTTTGTGTGTATTCTTGTAACTTTTTGTATCTCCAATCTTATTGCAATCAAGTTGCATGGCATAAAAATTCAATTGATTTTTGTTATTATGTTCTGACAGTTTTTTCCATTAATTTACTGGAAAAACAAAAGATAGCTATTAACAAATATTTGCTCATTGCGTTTTGATAAACTATAGCTTCTGGTAGCCTTCATCTTTTATAGTTATTAGCTAAAATTAATCAAAAAATAATAATAATTTAATACTGTAATAATTGTGTTTGGTACCATGCTTTTCTGTTTTTGAAATTTTTTTTACATAGATGCATAATTTAAATCAACTTCTACTGTAAATATTTGTTTATTTGTTTTAAGCTAGCTTTTTTCACGCTTTCCTGCAAATCAAAAAAATATATAGAGATAAAAATAAAATGTTTTTTCTACTTTTTTAAAAAAAACAAAACAAAACGGTGTTTCTTGTGCACAGAAATTTTCAATATTCGTTTTGAAAAACTTATATCATGTTTAAATATCATGTTTAAATTAAATATAATGTTTCAAAAAAATAAAAATTTAAAGCATTTTTTTTAACATTACTCTTTGAAGAAATTTAAAAATTTTACTAACAATTTCTGTAAACGTCGGATAAAAACATATCAATTCTACACAAAAATTAATTCAAAAAATTTGCTTAAGTTAACTTAGTTTTTTTAATCACATGTGCTTTTATAAGGCTTTCCTTAATCGATCAGGTGTAAAAAAATAAAGATGAATAGCTACGAAAAATAAAATTTGTTTAAATTTTATTAAACGTAGTATAAATGTTAATATTGACCTAACAAAGCACAAAAAATACCTTGAAAAATACAAAAATTATTATTATGTAACACTTAAATTAAAATATTTTAAAATCACTTACTGTGCGAAAAATAGACATGCAAACGTAAAATGTGAAAAAAAAACTAAGAGTCACGCTTATCCAAATAAATATAAGACATAATAGAATTAAACAATCAACTTCTATTTAAACCTTTATTAACTGAGTCAAATTAAAAAAACAATTTTTGATTCTTTCACTTTTTGCTGTTTTGTTGTGGTTTTCACTTTTTTGAAAATTGCTAATCTGAAATTATATAACCTATCATCCGGTTTTATAAAATACCCAGCTACAGGCTTGTTTCTATTCTGCTTAATGTCACTCTTGTGTGAATTCAATATTTGTCCTAAAAATTACTTGTTTTTAATATAAATATTGCTTTTCCACAAAGAATACAAAAAATAGCTTAAATAACAAAAAAAATTGCAATTTACGTTAAACATAAAAAAACTTTTACTGAGTTTAAGTATCACCAAGGGTAATTTTTTAGGATAATTATATAGCTATAAACAAATAATGACAAGGCTTATAGACTAAATAGTAAGACTGTCTGCTGTAATTGCAATTGAATTTTCCAGAAACAGTACGGGAGCCTCTCTTTGGAATAATGATAACCTAATTAAGTTTGATGTCTGGACAAAGATGACATTTAGGAAATTCATAGGAAAAGGTCTCCCAGATAAAAGATCAATTTGCTAAAAAGGTAGAAGCATGTGAAATTTTTATGTTTAAAGTTGAAAATATATAAGAAGAGGAAGACTCAAAAACTATTATAAAGAAAAATGCCTTGTTGACCGATTGTTGCAAATTTTTAAATTTGTGGATTGATTTAATATATGAATGATAAATAAAGAATACAATTCAATACAAAATACAATCACGAATAGTTAAAGATAAAAAAGTTATATTACTGTATTTGTTTGGGTAAAGAAATGTTTAAATAAAAATTACTTGTTCATGCCCATTATGAATTATATTTATTTGTTTAAGCGTAAGCGTAATCTTTTTGTCTTTTTTCTTTCAAATTTTATGTTTGAATGTCAATTTTTTGCATAATTATTATTTTGAAAATCATTTTAAGTTAAAGTCCTGCCGTATTGTTATAGTTTCCGTGTTTTTTTAAGGGTAGTTTTATATTTTTTGTTTACCAATAATCTCAATTAGGTTAAGCAGGATTGCTGTAAATTTTGTTTTTAGTTACTTTTTAATTCTTATTCGGCAGCACCATTCGAAGTGAGGAATTAGTTGATAGTGTAGTAGGTTTTTCTTAGCCTATTCTTACATTTTCAAATTAGTTTGCCTCAAATTGTTAATAGTTTGCAGCGGTCCTATGGGGAAATAAATGATTGAAGCAACCAACCATAATCACAAAAAACAACAACAACAACAACAGATTAAAGAAACAAGACATAGAAACGTGCAATATTGTATTGTTTATTCTAGTCTTCACCTATTTGGCGATAAAACAGGATAGGTCACTAACGCCGTGAGCCATTTTTATATTGTGCAAAATATTATTTTTGCCTTTCCCATTATGTAGAATGGGCTGCTGGTGCCAAAGCACTGCTAAGTTTTTTTGCAGCCGAACCACGCTTGAATGTCAAAAAAATTGCAAGTTGTGGGAAAAAATGAATGACAAGATTTGATACAGGCAGAACAACAGACGGAAGTTATGTGTATGTTTGACTTGAAGTGGATGCCCTTCTACATACAACAACAATAATGACTCTCTGATCCAAACACATTACATTTAATTTTTTCCTACAAAGTTTGAGTCCGCAACATTTAACTCTATCAGAGCTAGCTGTTTAATGTTAGTATTGCCTATTGTTACAAACAAACCTTTATAACGTAAGATTCTGATCTTGAATTAGTTTGATTATTTATCCACATCAATGCCGTGAATGGATGGATGCTTCTTGTACCAAAAACATATCCTGATCGACTAAAAAAATAGTACAAACAAACAAATACTTAATTAACCTTACTGGTATTACTGAAATTACATACGTTGTAGTATTTTTGTTTACATTTTGTAAACAATCTTACAATAATAAATTTATGTTTTTACATGGCCTTATTATTGTAAATATTGTGTATTTTAATCAAAAAGTAATATAAACTAACATTAAGCAAAAATTTATCCTTTTACAAACAAAACATAATGTTAATATTTGAAAGATTTGACTAGCTACGTTAGCGAGAATTTGCTAGGATTTACGGCGTAGGCAAAATTCAAATACAGAAAAAATTTAAAAGAAAAGCAGATTTTTGGAAGCTTATGAGGATAACTTTTTAAACCAGTGCTTTTCAACCTTTTTCAACCACGGATCACTTTTTGTATTTAAAATATCTTGCGTAACGTCAAAAAGCATAAAACAGTAAAATAAGCAATAACCTCTCAAAATTTTTACTCATTTTCAAAAATTTTACTGTGATATTTCGGCCTGTTTTGAGGAGCATAAATTTTGTATTCGGGCAAAAACTGACAAAAGGGAAACGCGCAGCTTTTCCTCAAAAGCTTTCAATGTTTTCGTTTTTAACTTTTATAGATGGCATTGTTTGAAAACTTGACTCACAAAACTAAGTTGTGGAAAATGGGAGCATGGTCGAAAGTGCTCAATTCGCCAAATTAGTAAACTGGTTGGAAGTCGGAACCCAAAATCAGTCTAAAGGTATATTAAAAAATTGTGATCTTAATCTACGGTCTTGTCTTTGTCAAATTAATTATTTTTGTTTCTCTATAGTCAGAGTATTGTGCAATTCTGCTACTGAGTTGTAACTATCCCGGATCCAACCATACCAAATTACGGCAGTTGAAAGAAAATAATTTCTCTTCAAGAATAATCAAATGTTTTTGGATAGTTTCGCACAGAGAAACAGTCTAAAGTTAAGCATCCACTAAACTTTAGTGGATGCTTTGATAACCTAACATAATAAAAATTACACAGCAATTAATACCTTGTGTTTAAAAATTGTATGCAATTATGTCGATAAGAAATATCTTAAAAATTTGACCTAGTCTTATGACATATATTTCAGGCAGAAATAAAAAATTTTTCTTCTACAAAACAAGAACACCAACACGATTTACTCATTCATATTTTGATAACAGTAAAATTAAGATAAAAATCAACTTTTATTAAAGAAAATAAAGTGAAAAAGTTAACAATTGGATTTTGAACTAGAAATTAAAGCCTTGATTATACCATATAAAAGCTAGTGCAGAACAGCTAACTACAAAAGAGTTGGACTACGAAAAAGTTAGCTACAAAAGAACTAAACCTTAACAAAGCTAGTTTCACGATAGAGCGGCTAAATTCAACAACTAACCCTAAACCTAAACCCCAATGGATTTTTAATAACACTGGTCAACACGATTTTTCTTGCATTGACTTTTTCAACTGATTTTGGGTAATTTGGAGGCGCTGAATCTAAATTTGATGTTAGTTTTTGCTCATCACGTCACGTTTTTGTGATATAAAAACTTAATTTTTTAAAAACTTGCTAATCTTTGCCAAAAATTAAAAAATATATATTGCGTTTAAGTGCCCTTAAGTGGAATAATGTTTACAATGGAAGGCAGCATCTGCTTTAAAATGACTTTTCAAAGCTATTTGTAGTCTTAAACCGTGTTTGTGTATTATTGACCACATCATATATAAATAGTAAATACGTGAAATATATTAAAAATACACAATCTGGAGCATTATGCTCAGCACAGGTACGACATCAATAAAAATCTACGTACGTTTTTTCGTTTTGTGTCATTCTCACAAAATTACATTAGCAGGTTTAAGCAAAACCAAGCAAAAAATATACGAAAAAGTAACACTGTCACATAGCAACAATTAGTACGAATGTACACAAATCCAACGCATAGTTTAGCACAAACGAAATCACATTATGGCATCAAAAATTTTCTTTTTGTTGCTAATCTTTTATGAACAGCGTAAGGGACATCTCTTATCAAACTCCAGCAGTAATCTGCCATCATGTTGCAGTTCCATCGACCTTGATAACGTTCTTTCATCACTTTGACATCCTGATGGAAACGCTCTCCTTGCTCTTCACTAACGTCGCCAAGATTCGCCGGAAATTCCCTAAGGTAACTGTGCAAGTAGTGCACTTTAATGCTCATTCGGCACCCAAGGTCTTGTAGGCTGAAAAGAAGCTCCTCCACTAACTCTATATAATTGTCAACTCTCTTATTGCCAAGAAAGTTGTGGACCACTTTAGAAAATGCTTTCCAAGCTCGAGTCTCAACGACAGTCATTGTAGTCACAAAATACTGGTCCCTAAGGAACGTTCTGATCTGAGGCCCACAAATATTCCTTCTTTTTTCTTCTCATAGCTAAGGCAGGAAAGGTTGAGCAAATGTATCCAAAACAGTCTCAAAAACGATCAAGTGCTTTGACAAATTGCTTCATTAGTCCAAGTTTGATGTGTAGTGGCGGAAAAATGATGTTTTTCCGATCAACCAAGGGGTTATTATTATTCTTTTCTCCAGGTTTTATTTTATTCCTTGGTGGCCATTCTTTTCTTACCCAATGCTCATCATTGGCTCTACTATCCCAGTAGCATAAAAGCAAGGATATTTGGTATGACCTCCATGTTGCCCTAATAGGAAATTCACCATTTTTAAATCTACACATATCAACCACTGGTAAACGCAGTACTTCAGTCTTTCAACACAACCTTGATGTTTTCGTAGTTTTCCTTCAGAGTGACAGAGTGTCCTATAGGGATGGATCCAAACTGGTTACCATTATGGAGCAGGACACATTTAAGGCTTCTTTTTGAGCTATCAATAAAAAATTTCCAGTCATTTAAAAGATATGCAGCAAACCCATAGCAAGAAGAAGCCCCTCAACATCTGTACAGTAAACAAGCTGGCTATCAGACTGAAAGTACTTTCTTAATTTCTCTTCCCGGTTACAATAAAATGAAACACTTGTACCAGCTTTGAAAAGATGTTTTTCCTGCAGTCTGGAAGCTTTCAGCGAATTGCGAATGTCCTGCACTTCAGCGAATTGCTTTGGCAAATTTAAATCTTGTATCAAATCATTCAATTCAGACTGACTATACAAAGAAACTCGGCCAGCATTCCATGCCTCGTGCGCTATATTTTGTTCTTCATCATCATCATTAGAACTGGTTGAAGACGTGGAAGACCTAAGCCGGTCCTCATCAATGTCCGGAAGCTTGGTGAAAATGGGTACAGGCACTTTATCACTATGGGAAATCGGTCGCATACTAGAATGTATGTTTGGGTATTGCAAGTGTTGTTTGTTTTTCTTGTTGAATCCTTTGACATTTACGAGGCAGAAGTAGCAGTCATCCACGTGGTTTTTTGATTCTCAGCCATACCATTGGCACACCAAATTCGAGCTTCGCATTTTTTCCTTGAGACCAAGATCTCAATGTTTCGACACACGTTGTGCAAACTTGGTGAGGCGCCCAACTTTTGTCCTGTTCACCAAGCGGTACTCCAAAATAAGCAAGGTAAATTTTTTTGATAAAACTATTGATATTACGTCTTTGAGGTGGTAAAGTAAAACAACCACAGATATAACAGAAAATATCTGGGTCATTCCAGCATTTTCTTCGCTTGGAATTCACAAACATGTTAAGACCTTAACGTAAGATGAAACAGAACAAAAGCTTTAAAAACACTGAACTGTAAATATTACTGAACCTGTAACATATTAACAAACACTCCTGTTTAGAAACTATTGCTGTTACAAACAAACATACGTTTCAGAAGAACAACTTTTCTTGACCTTACTACCTTGTCTGCAAAGTGCAATTTTTGTAACTTCATGGCTAGTTCTTGTATCCAACATCGAAATAAGAAGTTGAGTTTCTCAAAATTTTCCCGCGCCATAAACAATATTATGGCCTTTCTTTCCCATTTCGCAAAACTGGTTTAAAACCTATGCTTTTGAAGTTGCTTTTGTGCTTGATTAATGGCATCAAACATCTGAGCGAATGAGCAACTTTCACACAATGCAGCACTACAAATCATGCAAATTGCACAAAAACGTGATGTGATAGAGAAAATCTGAGCTCAGATTGGATTCAGCACCCCAAAGTTACCCTAACTCCGTTCTTAAAGTCCATGCAAGAAAAAAAAAAATTTTTTTGTTGACCAGTGTAATAGCTTTATTGGTTTAGCACTTTGATAGCTAGTTCTTTGGTGATTGCAGGTCTTTTAAACTAGTTCTTTTGTGACTAACTTTTAATGATCAGCTTTTATGAAAGGACACGAAAGACCTAAGTATTTATTTATTATTTATCAACGGTTCATGTTTAAAATATTTCAATGAATTTTTAATAAAGTGTTTAGTGGAACAAACAATTTTTATAGTTTGCGACTTTAATTTTTTAATTATTCGTTCTACTAAAATACCATTTCAAAAAACTCGATAAAATAATTCAAGAGAAACATAGGTAAGAAATTTACGTGATAAGCTCATGACCTCCAGTATTTTTATTTTATTTTACTTTTTTTTTTTGATGAGGGCTGACAAAATCTGAAACTCCTGCTTCTCTTTTCACTTTTTTTAGCAATGAATGGGTTAGTTGCTAGAAGAATCATTGTTTTATCCAGCACAAAATCAAAAGTACTTTGTCAAAATTATACAAAAAGCAAAGTGTTTAAAATTTTTATATAATTAACAATGCTGTACAAATACATACTTATATGATTCATTGTAATTTGCTCGTTGGAGATGAGTGTTTTTTCCGTAAAAAATCTGTGATGAAAGTTTACGTAATATTAACGTTTTGTAAAAATAATAACTAGTTACATCTAAGATTTGTGGCTTCAACCAGATACATTGCTTCATTAGTTGAAGCGGAAATGTGCATCATTCACGCCAATGACCAAATGCTGAGAATATATCGGAGATATAGGACAGATGGCACTAAAGAGTACCCTCTGTGGCATTAATAAATGGTTATTACAAAATGATTGTATAAACATAAGCATCAATTTGCTACCTAAGGTAGCAAATACCAGCATCACAAAAATTATTAAATCAATACACTGTGTGTCCCTAAAGTCCAAGTACCGTTACAAATATTTATTGCCCAATGTAGCATAGTTAGAGAGTATTGTAGTTACTTGTAGAATTTTCTGTATATCTTAAAGTTTTTTGCAGAATTACACTTATGTAAGTTTCAATTAATATTAATTTTAATTTCATACGTATTACTCAATATTTGGATTGATCGAATTAAAAGACTATGACGACACCACAAGAGAAAAGGTCTACATGTCAAATGTATTCCATAAAGTGCTATGAATGTAAACTAAATAAAAACATGAAAATGTTTTTTCAATGTAAACTTAAAGCTATGTAAAATATGCTACAAAAAACCGCCGTGCTCTACGTTATGTATTTTTCAGCAATAATTATTTGCAATGCTTCTGAGACTTTACAAACACCATACTCTTTTTTAATTGTGCAAATATGACAATTTACTATTCAAAGTTATTATTCACAGAAAAATATTTTATAAACTTTAGGACACAAAAAAGTAATTTGATGATAAAATTTACGTTGTTTCCATTATCAAACATGTCGAATCCACCATCCCAAATGTAATTATTGGAAAAAGTATTATCGTAACGGTAATTATACCAGTTTGGCATAACCATTTTTATAAATGAAGAAGCATTTACAATGCTATTCATCAAGAAGCCAAATTCCGTTTCTAAAACAGCAAAAGAAATTTTTTCATTTAGATTGTGAATACACTTTTGGAAAATCAAATTGATTTTAGAGACTTTAACTCATTCACGCCTAGTGTCCTATATGTCGGAAACTTATTGAAAGGTGCATTAGAGCTTTTGGAGACAACATATCAAACTTTATCAATTTGATATAAAGTTTAAAGTAAATTTACTATGTTATGCAAACTTTCAAGTTGTGCTTGAAAGATTGATACACTGCAATAACCAGTGAATTTGAAAACGATGAGTTTTCTACTAGAACAACAAAAAGGTCACACCAAATCTTCCTGTTTTTTTGTGCTACTAACGCAGTGCACTTTTCGTTCATAATTTTAATCTTAAATTTCAACTTTGCACTTTATTTTTAGTTTTTTACAGTAATTTTACGATTTTGTTTATGATGCAATCTGTTTCATTGTTACGTAATAATTCTGTAATAGGTACACTGCCCCGCTTAATTTATTTTGTCAGCAAGTTGCGCTTTTAACTAATTATAAAGATTTGTTTTAACATTTCCATTCTTAGCCATTAATTAAAGTGAAGCATCGTGACGTTTTGCAGCAGTATTACGTAATTTTGTCTAGAGTAAGATTTTTCAAATTGTGTTTTGCGGCACACTGATGCGCCGCGAAACGCACATGCTTTGACAGAAAGCAAACAAAAACACTTTAATTTAGGCCAAAATTTGGAATAATTATTGATCAATTAACTACAAAACATTATCAACTCTAAACTTAAACTAATTTTGAAAATAAATTTCGTCTATACAACTTTTAAAGTATCACAATATCTTAAATTGAAGGCTCGTATTCCGCCTGCACTCTGCTCGAATATTGTTTATCAGTTTTCGTGTTTATGTGATTCGAGATTGACTTACATAGGTATGTCAACCCGTCATTTGAGCATTAGGGTGGGTGAACACTTGGGTTTTTATTTGAAAACTGAAAGCTCTGTTGAAGATCATATTACATCTTGCAATATTTGTGCAAATACCAAATTCAACATAAATTGGTTTCTTCTTGTTGTTTTGGCCTTTCCCTTTAATCAGGGGTTTGTACAGCGTATGATGTTCCTAAACAGCGTTCTGTTTAGAATGTCCTTCGCCCTCGCACGAACTTCTCCCATATCCTCCTTCACTACATCTAGAAGTCTTCTCTTTGGCTTCTCTTTTTTCCTCCTTCATCACTCTTTTTTCTACAAACTCTTGGTCTCTCCTCATGACATGTCGATACCACCTCAGCTGCCCTCTCTCATTATCATTCCTAACCGTTCTATTTTAACTGTACCCCTGATGTACTCATTTCTAATCTTATCTTTTCTTGTCACTCTCATAGCAAACCCCAACATTTCATTTCTGCAATTTTCATCTCTTCTACTTGTTTCTTTGCAACCGCCACCGTCTCAATCCATACACCATTGCTGGTCTCACCATTGAACTGTACATTTTTCCTTTAAGTCTTGAGGGTAATCTTCTGTCACAGATTACCCCCGACTCGATTCATCCTTCCTGCACTCTTCTCTTTATCTCCCTCTCACAACCACCATTTTCTTGAACTGTTGATCTCAAATACATAAGTTTTTTTTGATTTTGGCACTTTTGTGTCCTCCATTTTAACTGTTTTTTGTCATTTTGTTGATTTACGCACGAATATTCGGTCTTTGACCTACTTATTTTTATTCCTCTTCTTTCCAAAGCATACCTTCAGCATTCTACTTTACGCTACACTTTCCTGGTCTCTTTGCAAATTACAATATCATCAGCAAACAGCATCGTCCACGGTGATTCTCTCCTAATTTTGTCCGTTAACCTATCTATAATCACAGTAAACAGAATCGGACTTAAGGGTGATCCCTGGCCCAATCTGAGCTTAATTTTGAAACTTTTTGTAGTTCCTACTGTACACCTCACCATTGTTTCGCTTCCGTTGTATATATTCTGTACAAGTTGCATATAGTCTTCCGCCATTCCTCGACGTCATCGTTTGAAGAGCATCCGTTCCAGGTCAGACACAAACAGGACTGGGGCCGAGGGTTTATCCTTTTACTACCCCAGACTGCTGCACTACCTGAATCAGATGCTGACAGTGGCGTTATTAAGCCAGCATTGAGTTTTGTCATCCCAAACTGTCAGACCTCGCCCGATGTATAGGGCACGCTGTTAGTATATGGTCTGCGGTTTGCTCAGAGGCGCCACATTCGCAATTCGGTGAAGGAGCGAGATCCCATTTGTGAATGGACAAATGGAATCGCCCAACACCAGTCCGCAGGCGGTTGAGCTTAACCCAAGCTGCTCGGGGTAAGCCCATCCCAACAGGCCTGGCACCGGTCCGGGGCACAAAAACACGGAGTCTGGAAGCACTTTTATAGTAATCCGCGTTCCATTTGTGATTTGTCCATTCAGAAGCGCGAATGCCAAGTCTGGCAAGGTTGTCCAAAAGATTCCGCACAGCTGGCACAAACGGGCGTCTGGATCTTAGTCTCACTTGGCCAGTATCTGAGGACCCACTTAAAAGACCATACAAGATATGATTTGGGTCCAGAGATCCACGGCAAGCCAAGGAGAGTGTCGCTCTCATTTGTCGAAACTCAGCTGGCTGGATGCCTGAAAGTACAGGTAAGTGGTCCATTGGAGTGGAACGCAGGCATCCAGTTACTATGCACAAAGCGTCATTTAAGACACTGTCGATGAGGCGAGTGTGAGCACTGCGACACCAGAGTGGCGCACAGTACTCAGCTGTTGAGTAGACTAGAGATACGATGGTTATGCGTAGTGTTTTAGCACCAGCACCCCATCCCGAGCCCACAAGTCGCCTCAACAGTGTGACGCGTGAAGATAGTTTTTTGCGCAATGCCACTTAATGGTGACGAAACGTGAGCGATCTGTCCAGTTTTACCCCAAGATAAGTAGGGGCTGGACAGAACGGTAAAAGTCTACCATTGTTGTAGACCTTTAGCTCACGTTTGGCCTCTCGGTTATTTAAGTGAAAGACTGCCGTCACTTTCTTAGTGTAACTAAGCTTCAACCTCCAAGTCTGGAGATATGCTGAAAGTGTGGACATTACTTGGCTTAAAGTCCCCTTCAAGTCCTTCCAGTTTCCAGAAGAATGCAACAATGCTAAATCATCAGCATAAACAAACTTTCTGGAAATTGTGGAAGGAAGATCGTACGTATAGATGTTAAATAGCAGGGGAGCCAAGACTGATCCCTGAGGAACGCCGTTTTTAAGACGGCGTAGCCTGCTTTGCTTGCTGTCACCGGTGGTAAGGGTGAAACTTTGATTTCAGACAAGCTCCATAATCATTCTGACCATGTGCTTATCCGGAAGAAGTCTCAGCAGCTTGCAGGTAAGGCCACAGTGCCAGACAGTGTCATAAGCAGCTATCAGATCGATAAATACGGTACCGGCCTTTTTTTTAGCCTCAAAAGAGTCTTCGATGTTCTGGATTAGAAGAACATCTTGATCTATGGTTGACTTCCCGCGTCAGAACCCAGCCTGCTCTTTAGGGAGCAGTGGATTGATTAATGGCTCAACGCGGGCATAGATAAGCCTCTCGAGGATCTTGTAGGGGACACAGAGCAGAGATATCGGTCGATAACACTTTGGATCCCATACGGGCTTTGCTAGTTTGGGCATCGCGACCACAAGCGCTCTTCTCCAGATCTTGGGAATTTTGAGTCGGCGCAAACAGAAAGAAAGAAAGTCACGTAACCAGGACTTCAAAGCAGCTCCGGCATGGAGTATAAGCTCTGGGCAGATGAAATCAGGTCCCGGAGCTTTACCTGGTTTTAAATGTTGGAGGGCAGCAGCAAATTCTCTCTGTGAAAAATTGTCAGAGATATTTACTGGGTCTGGTGTTGTAGCCCTCCAAAGGTCAGACACTTCTTGAAAGACAAGTCGAGATGACTTGCGATCAACAGCCTCGTATTTCCCATTTCTAACCAGCTGAGATGCAATAGCATCGGCTGAAACGGGACAGTGACGAGGAGAGTGTCGTGACCTACCAGTAAGGTTGTTCAAAATACTCCACGCTTTCCGACTACCGTGTGAGAAGTCAATGCTCCGAACTGCTTCGGACCATTGATCCCTCCGATTTTTTTCAAGCTTGGCAAGCAGAGCTGTAGCAGCCAAGCTCGAGTCGTCTCCCTGAGGAGACTGCAGAAAGGTTTTATAGAGGGATTTACACTCTGCATCCCAACACGGAATATAGTTATTTCGATACCCGCGTGGAATAGTCTTTTTGGCTGCTTTCTTAATGGTGTTACATACGTCCTGGTAAGCCGCATCCACATCAAGTGAATCAGGCGGCAACAAGGTCTTTGCGAATTTATTTGTCAAAGCAATGTAGTGACTCCAATTGGCCTAGCGGAAGTTCCATCGCTTAACAGGCGTGCTTGGCAGCACTGCCATAGCTAGCCTTGGTGATGTAATAAGCGAAGGTTGTTGTGACCTGGAAAACTTCTCAAGGACACGTCTATCCGGTAAGCGACTGTTTGGACCTACGCTGGCAAAAGCTAAATCTGAATTGGTGCCAGTGTTCCAGCGGCCGGAATAAAAACTGTCAGCGTCCTTGGCATTATATCGGAGGGCAAGACAATTAATACTTTCCCAGCCAGCCAAGCATTTACCGTCCGGACTGTTGTCGTCATAACCCCAGTCAGCATGACGACAGTTAAAATCGCCAGCGTAAAGACAGGGGTGAGGAAACACTGGGAGATCCAGGGTTCGCAATCGCGTCGGCGGTGGCTTGTAGCATCAACTATTTTATAACCATTAACGTCCACACACAGCCACTCGATCTCCGATGTCGGTGGAGATTGGTCCAAAAGCGTGTATCTCAGTCGCTCGTGGACAAACGTGGCAAGGCCATGCTTCCTGCTTAAAGAAGACCCAGCTAGTTGGTAGTTCGGAAGTACCAACTTCTCTGCATCAGTGCAGTGGGTCTCCTGCAGTAGGATGACCAGTGCCTCAGACTGTATAGCGAGGTGATGAAGAACGTTCATCTTGCTTGCAGTGAGGCCTTCGATGTTCAGCTGAAGAATATTGGGTCTTCGAAACTTGTTGGCAATGTGCCCTGAAAAGGGCTGTTTTATCCTGACATTGCCCCGTCCTGAAAAGGACGTTTGCCGATTAGCAGACCCACACTGAACATCGGAATGAATGGATACTCTTTTGTTTTGGTAGGTTCGGTTTCGGTCTGTCATTTAAACAACAATGAACAGACTTACTCACGGCCCAGGCTGCGAGAAAGCACCTACTATCAGGACCCCGCCATTGCTGATTTTCTCATACAAAAAAAAATCAGGAACAGCGGGGTTTTCTTGATTCCGCTATTCCTGATTTTCTTATACAGTACCATAGCTCTTTTCTCGAAACCTGTCGTAAGCTTTCTCTAGGTCTACAAATACACAATGTAGCTGCTTTTTATTTTCTCTATACTTTTCCATCAACATTCTTAACCCTATATGGACAAATGGGACAGATCTGGCACGTTTCAAAAAAACGTTGTTTAGTGAACCTTTTTAGAAATTTTTTTAAATAAACGAGTTTCTTAGATTTGTCATATCTAGTTGATGTAGTCTTGAGTTGGAAACCCTAAAACTTTAACCAGTGTGAAAGTAATAGTCAGTTCTTTGCTTGTTTGGCAAGGTTAGTGAAAAATGCTGATACTGACTATTTTGCATTAAGTAGTTTTTGATAAGCAAGTAAATTTTTTGATCAAATAAAATTTTTTTGTGTTCAGTAAAAGTAGTTCTATCATATCAATAAAAATTTTTAATGTTTGCTTATTGTGATTAATGTGGTATCGATTAGTTCAAACGTCCCAGATCTGTCCACCTGGTCCATAAAGTTTGATTTATATGATGAAGATCTAAATATAATCTGAGTGTTATGTTGCAGGTTTTTTGAATATTTTGAGTAAATATAGTGTAATAATAAATTACTTATGAATGTTCGAAATTTTTATTGCATAAAGAATTGGACAGCTATTGCTGGGGGTGAAAATGGGGGAGTAAAAATGAATTTCTAAGAAAAAGTGATTCTGATGATGAATATGTTTATTGTAAATCCAGTTACAACAACCCTCAAAGTGAAGAAAGTATCCAGATTACAGAGAAAAAAGAGTCAGCTGCAAACTGCCTGGGTACACAAGCAAAATCTACATTTTTTGCATAAAATGAGAAACGTTTCTTTGCCTGAACAAAAATAAAAACTGCTTTAAAACATTTTACAAAAGCTAAAAGTATTGAAATTGTAATGTAAAATTACTTGTGTACTCGTTTTTGACTTTTATGGTTCAATTATTGCATGATATATAACGGTTGGTTTTTCGCACTATGGACCAGTGGGACAGATCTGGCACGTTTAAAAATATCAAAAATGCATAAAAATTTTTTTAATATTTTGTCAAATATTGTATAATAGAAAGCTAATGTCACTAAAAAAATAGTTGAAATAGTTTTTAGCGTGCACAAAATTAAATTGGTCCATATAGGGTTAAGGCAAACATGGCATCGTTAGTTTCCTTTTCTGGCATAAATCCATATTGCTGTTTATTAGTCTCTACTCTATCCCTTAGTCTGGTTTCAATTATTCTTTCCCATAGTTTCATGGTATGAATCATCAGTTTTATTTCTCTGTAGCTTCCACAGCACTGTGCGTCCCCTTTGTTGAGATTGAGATAAGCACACTCCTTCTCCATGCTTTTGGAATCCGTTTATCAACTAGTAGTCGGCTGAACAATTTGGTTAAAAACTTTATCCCATGTCTTTTATGCACTTTCAAACTTATACTGGCAACTCTTCTGGCCCAACCGCTTTACCTTTTTTTATCCTTCTAAGTGCATTCTTCACTTCTTTTCTACTGACACAATTTACCTCTTCGTTAACCACTTCTACTTCCTCTGTCCTAGGTTCTCTGTAATTTGCCTCGTTTATCAGTTTTTTAAAGTACTCCTTCAATCTCTTTAATACTGCCTCCGAACTTATCATCACATTACCGTTTTCATCTTTTATAATCTTCACGTGATGTACATCTTTCCCCGCTCTTTCTCTTAGCCTAGCCAATTTGTACAACTCCTTCTCATCTTTTTTCTTTCTTCTCTAGCATACGAATCTTATTTTGATCTCTTATAATATCTAATTCTTAATTCGCCTCCTTCTCTTCTTTTATGTTCTTCTGTACTTGATCATTTCACCACCATGTCTCTTTATTTTTTTTTGTTTCCCAAATGTTATTCCCAGCACGGTTTCAGCTGTTTTTCTTAGCATTTCCGCTGCTTTGTCCCCTCATCAGATAACCCATCCTCGCCTCCCAAAACCCTGTTCACCTTCTCTCTAAACGCTTCTTGACAGGTTGTCTCCTTCAGTTTCCACCATTTTATCTTTGGCTTTACTTTCTCTGCCTTTTTTTTTACCATGAGAGCCATTTTGCATACCATCATGCGGTACTGCTTTTCGACGCTCATTCACTATTACCTTACAATCGCACATTTCCTTCACGTTTCTCCTTCTACAGATCATCTAATCTATTTGCCTAATTTTCCACCACTTTTATACGTCATATAGTTATTTATTTATATTGGTCTTCTTTCTTGAAATAAGGGTTGACAACCGCTAAATCCATCCTCTTTGCGAAATCCACAATCATTGATTTTTCTTTATTTCTCGTTCCAGCATCGTACCTTCCCATTATTTTCTCATCCTCTATATTTCCTTTCCCCTTATGTCCGTTTAGGTCCGCACCTGAAACTATTCTCTCCTGCTTTGATGTACTTTCTATCAACCCATCCAGGTCTTCCAAAAATCATTTTTCTCCTCCATGCTGTTTCCAACCGGTGGAGCATACTCGCTTACTATGTTGAGTATCGATTCTTTTATCTCCAGTTTCTTGCTCATTAGTCTGTCTGACACCCACTTATCTCCAAGACACTTTCAATCAGGTCCTCTCTCACTACTATGCCTATTCCGTATTTTTTTCCATCAGCTCCGTTAAAGAATAGTTTGTAGTCACCTTCAATGTTCTTCGCTTTACTCCCTTTCCAGTTTGTTTCCTGTAAGCACAGTACATCTACACTCCTTCGATCCATCATGTCTACTAGCTCTCCCATATTCCAGTCATTTTTTTTATATTTAAGGTAACCACCTTTGTGACTGTGCATCTCCCCTTCCACAGTTCCCGCAGCATTTTCACTCACTTTTCTTCTCTTTTTCTCTTCTTGTTTTCCCTAAGCTTTGTAAGCTTTCCCCAGGTAAGGTCGTTTAAGATAATTAAAATAGTGTGATTTGCAATAATTTTGAAAATAAAATTCACAAAGCTTTTTTAATTATAAAACATAACCCTGGACTTAATCGACTATTATTTATAAATAGATCAACCTTTTTGTTAGATATATTTTAGATTGCAATTTTTTTTTTTTGATTTTACATAGTGTATCGGCTTTATGGTTGTTATTTTGAGTTTGCATTTTTAAATCAATTTTCAACAATTTCTTTTATGAAAATCTCTTTTAACAAAATTGGTAAAAAACTACGTAATCAAGTTATTGATCTCGATCTTTTACTTACATGGCAAAATTTTTAAAAATTTATTATTTAATCAATCTTAAGAAGACTGATGTAAGCCGAAAACGTTTATGGTTATGGTTTCTTTTTGTGTTTATTTTAGTATGAATATATGTGTGTTGCTGTTTATAGTTGTGGTATGGTTGAAAAAAACTGTATACTGTCTCCCTACATTGTGTAGCGATTAATTGGATAGCCCAAATATAATTTCATATTTTCACACGAAACACAACTTTACTTATTATCGAAGTTTTAAAATTTGGTTTGAAACGTTGAATTTAACTTTCTATGCTCTATTTTTATGCAACGTCAAATTTCACATCCTGCCGTTCCATATCGTGTTATCACGTGGCATACACCCACTTGTACACAGCGATGTGGATTAGTCACAAATTGTAATATATTGAGTTACTCTCCGGCAGATATCGGTTAGATAAGTTAACTTCTGTTGTGATTAGGCTATATTAAATTGTCTCTATAATTGTAATTATTTTTTAAAATTTTTGTATTATATTTAATTGTATTTAAGTAAGTGAAAGAATGTGCTGTAAATAGAATCAAATTAGTGGTTAACCTTCTGAGTATGAACTACACCAATTAAACTTGAATATAACGCTCTTAATTACTACAATTGTACATCAAAACATTGTAAAATAACAAAAAAGTAATTTAAAATAATCTCTTAGTTTTTTTCCAAAAGTATTTTAGTAAAGGTTTCTTAAACTAATCTTTTTAACCTTTACTAGTATAACTGAAATTACATATATTCTAGATTTCGTTTTAAATTTGTAAACAAACTCATAAAAAAAAGTTTATTTTTGTACATGGCACTATTATTGTAAAATACAGTAGACCTCCGTTAATCCGGATTTGACTTTACAAACAAAATCTTTCAAATGGGGCACAGATCCGAATTATTCAAAGACCATCGTTTCTATTCGTTAGTTATTCAGAGTTGTAGCATATTGATAAAATTCATCTTAATTAAACTTGTGATAACCGAATAATTGAATGATTTTAAAATAAACAATTTTTCAAGCAAAATAACCGAACAATACACATTTACATTGAGCCACAGATAAAAGCTGTAAAAAATCAATAATTTTTTACAGCAAGTACATTTCAGCAACTGGTCATTAAGTATTTTCTTTAATTGAAAAATGCACCATAAAAGATCAAAAATATTTATAATATTCACTACCCAATTGGCCTGTTCTACTCGCTTTCTTTTGTGTTCAATAATGTATTTTTACATGCAAATATTTAACAACTTAATAGTTATTCCTATTTATTCTTCCAATATCTTTGATAATTAATACAAATTTAAACAACTTTAATGAACAATTTACAAAATCAAAAATAACTTCATATATCCGGATTTTTGTAATTTCTGATACCTTATTTTGTAAAAAAGAATATTATAAATTTTTGTTAGTAATTGGTTTGTGTACATTAATTTTTGATTTATTGCCTATTTACTTTTGGAAAGAAGGTGTGGTTATGATATATTTTTAGGTAACTTTTGCAGACAATAGTGACATTTTGCAATTTTAAGATTGATTAAATTAATGGTTTTTGATTGGTATAACTTTACACTGTAAAGTGCTCTGCTTTTGTAAATAAAAGTTTTTTAGCTGAAAACATCTTTGTGTTGGAGTAACAAAATTATTGCGGTCTGGTTGATTTTTCATTGTTATTTTTTAAGTTTTTATTTAGAGATGTGACTGGTTGACAGGGAAGAGCTGGCTGAAAGTGTCTTGGAAGTGAAGAGGGTGTCAGACAGACTGATGGCCATGAAGCTGGAGGTAAATGGGTCTATCCTAAATATAGTAAGTGCATATGCTCCACAGGTTAACAACAGCATGGAGGAGAAAAATGATTTTTGGGAAGACCTGGATGGATTGATTGAAAGTATATCAAAACAAGAGAGGATAGTTCTTGGTGCAGATCTTAATGGACATGTGGGCGAAGGAAACATAGGGGATGAGGAAATAATGGGGAGATATGGTGCTGGAACAAGAAATAAGGAAGGATCAATGGTTGTGGATTTTGGGAAAAGGATGGATTTGGCAATTGTCAATACTTATTTTAAGAAAAAAGATGAACACAGAGTTACATATAAGAGTGGAGGAAAAAGTACCCAAGTAGATTATTTGATGTGCAGAAGGAGAAACCTGAAGGAAATGTATGATTGTAAAGTAATATTGAATGAGTGTGTCGCAAAGCAGCACCGTATGGTGATATGCAAAATGGCTCTTATGGTGAAAAAGAAAAAAGCAGAGAAAGTAAAGCCAAAGATACGATGGTGGAAACTAAAAGAGACAAGCTGTCAAGAAGCGTTTAGACAAGAGGTGACCAGGATTTTGGGAGGCAAGGATGGGTTACCTGATGAGTGGGACAAAACGGCGGAAATGCTAAGAAAACAGCTGAAACTGTACTGGGAGTGACATTCGGAAAACGAAAAAGAGAAAAGGAGACTCGGTGGTGGAATGAGGAATTTCAGGAAAGCATAAAAGAAAAGAAAGAGGCAAAGAAAGCATGGGACAAAATAAGAAATGAAAATACTAAAAAGATATACAAAGAAAAGAAGAAAAAGGCAAAGAAGGCAGTTGCAATGGCCAAGGGACGTGCATATGACGATTTGTATGCTAGATTGAAAACAAAAGAAATTGAAAAGGAGTTGTACAAATTGGCTAGGCAGAGAAACAGAGCAGGGAAAGATGTACAGCACGTGAGGGTTATAAAGGATGAAAATGGCAATGTGATGATAAATTCGGAAGCAGTGTTAAAGAGATGGAAGGAGTACTTTGAGAAGCTGATGAACGAGGAAAATAACAGAGACCCTAGGACAGAGGAAACAGAAGTTGTTAACGAAGAGGTAAATTGTGTCAGTAGAGAAGAAGTAAAAAATTCACTAAGAAGGATGAAAAAAGGTAAAGCAGTTGGGCCAGATGAGTTGCCAGTAGAAATTTGAAAGTGCATGGGAGAGATGGGGATAAAGTTTTTGACTAGACTGTTCAACAGACTATTAATGGGTGAACGGATGCCAGAAGAATGGAGAAGGAGTGCGCTTATCTCAATCTATAAAAACAAAGGGGACGCACAGTGCTGTGGAAACTACAGAGGAATAAAGCTAATGAGCCACACAATGAAAGTATGGGAAAGAATTATTGAAGCCAGGTTAAGAGATAGAGTGGAGATCAGCAAACAGCAATATGGATTTATGCCAGGAAAGGGAACCACCGATGCCATGTTTGCTTTAAGAATGTTGATGGAAAAGTACAGGGAAGGTAAAAGAGAGCTACATTGTGTATTCGTGGACCTAGAGAAAGCTTATGACAGGGTTCCACGGGAAGAGCTGTGGTACTGTATGAGAAAATCCGGAATAGTGGAAAAGTATGTGCAACTAATACAGGATATGTATAAGGGAAGCGAAGCAGTGGTGAGGTGTGCAGTAGGAACTACAGAAAGTTTCAAACTTAAGTTTGAACTGTACCAGGGATCAGCGTTAAGTCCGTTCCTGTTTGCAGTGATAATGGACAGGCTAACGGATGAAGTAAAGAGAGAACCACCATGGACGATGCTGTATGCTGATGATATTGTGATTTGTGAAGAGACCAGAGAAGAAGTGGAGCGAAGATTAGAATGCTGGAAGTATGCATTGGAAAGATGAGGGATGAAAGTAAGTAGGTCAAAGACCGAATATCTTTGCATAAATGGAGGAAATGATGACGAAACAGTAAAGATGGAGGATGCAAAAGTGCCAAGAGTAAAGGAATTTAAGTATTTGGGATCAACGGTGCAAGAAAGTGGTGGTTGTGAGAGGGAGGTAAAGAAGAGAGTACAGGCAGGATCGAACGGATGGAGAAGAGTATCGGGAGTAATCTGCGACAAGAGGTTACCAGCTAGAGTAAAAGGAAAAGTGTACAGTTCAATGGTAAGACCAGCAATGATGTATGGACTTGAAACAATGGCAGTCACAAAAAAACAAATAGAAGAGATGGAAGTCGCAGAGATGAAAATGTTGAGGTTTGCTATGGGAGTGACGAGAAAAGACAAGATTAGAAACGAGCACATCAGGAGTACTGTTAAGGTTGAACAGTTAGGAATGAAGATGAGGGAGGGAAAGCTGAGGTGGTATGGACGTGTCATGAGGAGAGACCAAGAGTATGTAGGAAGAAAGATGATGGAAATGGAGTTACCGGGAAAGAGGAAAAGAGGGAGATCAAAGAGAAGATTTTTAGATGCAGTAAAGGAAGATATGCAGGAAGTTGGTGTGAAGGAGACAGATGTTGAAGACAGAAAGATGTGGAGAATGATGATACGCTGTGGCCACCCCTGACTAAAGGGAAAGGCCGAAAGGAGAAGAAGAAGATTTAGAGATGTGACTAAAAATTTATAATTGCTTGCTAAAAACGCCGAGATTTCCAGAAACATACGAGTATCTGAACGTCGTTAGTAGGTTAGAACAGCAAAACACGGCGCTTTTATCTACTTAGGCTTGCTGTCAACAATTCTGTTATTATCTCTTCAATTTCACCGTCGTCAAGAAATGGAATCTAATCTTCAACTTTTAATTTGTTATCACGGTTGCATTCCTGGCAGGGGAGCCACTGTGCAAGAGGCCCAGCTCCGGCTCGAGCTCCGGAGCTATCAAGTACTTATTCACTAGCTCCGGCTCTCCAGCTCTTTAATAAACAAGTAGTTTATCATTTAGTGTTTAAATCTTTTTTGTTATAAACTATACTTTTCCAACAAGAATCACGACTTCTGATCTTTACAATTATATTAATCAAATCTGAAAGCGAGTACCAAGAAACATAACTAAATGAAAATCAATTGTGGCGTTACCTAAACAATGAAAAGGTTATATCATAACTATTATGAATTGCAAACTCTGCACTGACAAGCAGCTAAACTTCATCTCTTTAGTGGAAAACTTTACATGTACATGTGCGCCAAACAAAAAACTTGCAAGAGGTTTAACGCACGATGTAATAAGCGAGACCGTTTGTGACGAAATATCAAGGCAATAAAAAAGATTGAGTCAGCCAAATCTTCACTCTACAATTTTAAGAGATAAATTTACGACGTAACAATCATGCAAAAATTAAATCAAATAAAAAATTTAAGTTATCCAATTCTCATGGCTACATTATGTTTTAGTCATATTAAATTTTGATATTTATTTACTCTTAATCATTGAGTGTTTAAATTAGTGATGGGATGATGCCAATTTTTTTTTTGACTCCGATGCCGATTTCAACAACATTTTTCGATTCCGATTCTTTTTAGTTAGAATTTACCTTATTTTTTAAATGAGGCTAACAATTTTTTTTAAAGCACCTAGTTGATTAGTTGCATAATTGATGTACAGTGCCTTTTCCTTAATTGTTTTAAATTATTCACCATTAGCCATTGTAAATTAAACATTATATGTATATTAAAAAGTGAATCAATCGTGGTCGCAAAGTCCTCAATTAAAGAATAAGAGCAATATTTTAATACAAATTTGTTTAATCACTGTTTTAAAAAAATCACAAACATCTGTTGCTTCTTTATTTAAATAAAATCTTGATCCTTATTCAATTAGAAAGATTCTATTTGAAAAAGGATATTTAAATATATTATACAAAACTGTTTTAACTACTTTTTAAAAAACCAAAGCAGTCTGTTTTATTCTATTCAATCTTCCTGTGTTTTCAGGAAAAATAAAGAATATAATCATTAGCAAACATAGTGTAGTACTATGTTTTCATAACTTCATTAAGAAAGCATATAACGATAAGTCCGTAAAATAGCCGAAAAATAATATGTAGTTCTGCAAAACATCATTGGTCGTTTCAAATTTTTAAATTATTTTTAACAATATAAATATTATTTAAGCTTTTCAAGTTTTATGCTTCGAAATACGTAGTTTGTTAAACTATAAAAATAATCCAGAACTGTCAAAAACTAAAACAGGTCCAAACTTGCAAAGAGTGATATATTTACAGGGTTTAACAGATAAATCCGTAAAAATTTAAAATTGTTATAAGAATGTTTGGTAACAACTTATTATTTTAGTTTTCTAAAATAATGTTTGATAGGACCCATATTGTATAAAAAGTATATTAATTTTTTTTTAACAATTCATTCTGCAATGGAACAAACGAGAAGAACTGCAATATGCGAATTGCGCCGCGCGGGGCCACACCATTAAAAATAATAAAATTACTTAAATATCCGAGACAAACAGTTTATGATGTTAGCAAAAGACTTGATGAAATGGGAAAAGAACAAAGAAGTGCTCACAATAGCAGAAGAGACAGGATTTTAAAACCTACTTTTTTAGCAGGATTAAAAAGAAGCATTAAAGCAAATCCTGCGGTGCCTATGACTGAGTTGGCAAAAAAAGATCAGTTAGTGTGATGACAATAAAAAGTGGCATTAATAAATTAGGTTTTAACTCTTATGCAAGAGAAAGAAAACATCTTTTAACAGAAAAAATGAACGAAATTTGTTTTAATCGGTGTAAATTAATATTAAATTTGTTAAAATCCAATCCATGGAAGATAAAATTTTTTTCAGATGAAAAAATCTTTACTGTTGATAGGGCCTCAAATCGAAGAAATGACCGTTGGATTGCATCTTCAAGTAAGAGGTATTTCCTATAATGTCAACAAAAAATCCTTCAAAAATAATGGTAATCTGTGTTGTTTCAAGCAAAGGGGATGTTTTTACTCATTTTTTCGACAAAAATGAAAAATACTGTAAGTAATTTTATTATTTTTAATGGTGTGTGCCCCGCGCGGCGCAATTCGCATATTGCAGATCTTCTCGTTTGTTCCATTGCAGAATAAATTTTTAAAAAAATAATTAATATACTTTTTATACAATATGGGTCCTATTAAACACTATTTTAGAAAACTAAAATAATAAGTTGTTACCAAACATTCTTATAACAATTTTAAATTTATACGGATTTATCTGTTAAACCCTGTACTGTAGAATACATAGACTTAGAAAATTATTTTAAAAAGTTATTCTAAACAAAAATTCGAAGCTAATTACCATTCGGCTCCATAAGCTTTTTTTTTATTTAATTTCTTCAAATAACTATAAATAGAAACAGCTAATTAAACAGCTGATGAAGGACAGGTTTTATTCTTTTTCTTCCGCTTAATAACTTTTAATATCAAAAATTTTTTACGTTCAATCACCATTTGTTTCTTTTTATATATATTTATGTGAAGAAGTTGAACAAACGAAAGCTCATAGAGCTGAGTACTATTTAGCTGAGATTTTTTGTTAATAATAATTTGTTAAACTATTCAAGCAAATAATGCAATTGCTGTGATGTCATATAGGAAAAAACAACTCAGGTTATGCATTCATATTAAGATGACCTGACTCCCCTTCTCTTACCTTAATATAAATAAAAAAAACTTATTTTATTGGATGAAATAGACTGTTGAGATTTTTTAAAATAGAGTTTAAATAAATTTTATACGAAATTGCTCTGATCTTTTCTTTTAGCAGTTTGCAATAAAGATCGATTCACTCTTGCTCTCTCTCTCTCCCTCTCTACATACTGTATATTCGTATATTGTAATATTATATTAGGAAAAAATTAATGGACATGTTTTTGTAGAGCGGTTAAGGAAAGTTGGAACAAATGTATTGATTTTTCATTTATTAAAAAAGAATCCTACGGCCTGTTTCATCTATTTCTTAATTTCTTAATCAGATAAAACAGGCTGTAGAAATGTTTTTGCTTAATAAGTGAAAAGAAAGATATCTATATAAAAACAAAACTAAAACCCAACAGACTGTTTCATCCATAAAAGGGATCACCAGGGGTATTTAAAAAATAAAATAAAATAAAATAAAGTTAAGGTAAAACTGCCAGAAGGAATTGAAAACAATTGAAAAAATTTAAAAACTTTAAACGTTTATTAGGGTCGGAACATCCCATCACGGACTCTGCTAAAATAAACTGATTAAGATCAGCGAGAAAACACAAGAAGAAGAAAAGCGCGCAAAAGAAATACAAATACAAATATTATTTTAAAAAGGGTTCAAGTATTGGCTAAGGTAGGACGTTGTACACGGCGAAAAATGAAAAAATAAAAGAAAATTACAGTTTAAGTTTGGCGTTGATCGATTTATATTTATTTTTATGCCGACACTTATTGACCAATTCGGTCTATACAAATGCGCGCGAAAAAAATACAAATACAAATTTTTAAATAGTATTTGTATTTGTATTTCTTTTGCGAGCTTTTCTTCTTCTTGTGTCTTCTCGCCGATCTTAATTAGTTTAGTTTAGCAGAGTCCGTGATGGAATGTTTTGGCCCTAATAAGCGTTTAAAGTTTTTAAGTTTTTTCAATTTTTTTCAATTCCTTCTGGTAGTTTTACCTAACTTTATTTTATTTTACTTTTTAGAACCCCTGATGATCCCTTTTATGGGTGAAACAGTCTGTTGGGTTTTAGCTTTGTTTTTATTTCCGTGATTTCGCCAGTGTTAATTTTAATTCAAGCTCTAACTTTGTTATCGAGCATTTCAGAAGAACTGATTTTCCAACATTGTTAACACAAAATCTATTTTATTAATGTTTAAATTTCATTCTATGAAATTGATCCTATGAACCATTACTGGCGCAGGAGCTAATAAAATTTTTGTGGCTCCAGCTCCGGCTCCGGGTCTCCAGAAATATTTAAAAAGGCTCCAGCTCCATCTCCAGCTCATCCAAAATTGGTTGGCTCCATGGCTCCGCGCTTTGACTCTGCCTCCAGTCCCCAGCCCTGTCTGCATTTCCTACTATTCTCAATGATTGCGCGTAATAGTTTGTCATCTAAGAATCGTGTTTTAGGAACTTTTGTGACATCGCCACCTATCACTCACAGCGACAAAAATAACTGATGTAGCAATGCCGCGTGTCTTTGCACATTATACTACGTTGAATACAAATTTCTAAAACGCTTTTATGTGACTCTTCAAATGAAAAATGAACGTAGAAAAAAAGAAAAAAAAATCACTTTGTGGCATAAAGCCAAAAAGGAATGATTTATTTGTGTTTTCTACACGGTTAGAAAGGTCCTGGTAATTGTTATGCAGCATTTGTAGAAAACAGCTTTCATTTACTTCAATATTTTTATGTCGTTAAATTATAAAATAGGCAAATAAAACAAAAAATTTAGCGTATTTATTTTCTTACTCATTTTAGCTAAAAAAAAATTTTTTTAAAAAACGTGCCTTGTAGACTCAGATGGTCTTTTTAACCCATTAACGCCCATGATCCCCATTTGAGGATCGGGTGCATGCTACCTCATATTCCCCTAACTGCAAAAGTAGAAGGTCTGTATATACAACAGCTATGTGTACTATGTTAGTGCTTTTTTATTTACACCAGCAAAAGGAAAATTACTGAATTATGGGAGCTTTTACAAGGAAAAGTCTTGACGTGGTCGCCATTTTTTTAGCATCTTTTGATCACCAATTTTTAAATGCGTTTTTTTCACAATTTTTGTCAATATTTCTTTTAGAGTTAGTTTGCATCAAGGAAAGTAAACATTTTACTTCTACCCAATACACTGAATATAGAAAAAAGTTTATCACCACGAATGCAGTCATGCGTTTTATGACGATCCTCATTTGGGAATCATGACAAAAAACGGTATCTAAAACAGCTGAATTAGCCCATATATATGTTTTCTTTTTTTATCCAATTTTCGGACTAAAAATGCTGCTCTGATACAGGCTACTGCTTCAATTTTGACCAGTATGAAGGGAAAAAAGCCACAGAGTTACCAATTTCAGGACTTGGTGCATCAGTTGTCTTGAACATGATTGCAAAAGTAAACGCCCTAGCAACCACGTTTTTTATTTTGACAACTTTTTCACAAGTTTTGACCTGATGAATGTTTTGATAGAAAGAAGTATTTCAGCTTCTGGCACGGTTAGAATCAACCGTACCAATAAATGTCCTCTTTCAACCGATGACAATTTAAAGAAGCAGGACCGCGGCTTTTATGACTATCGGATGGACTCCAACAGTGACATATTTGCTGTCGTGTGGAAAGACAATAACAATGTCAAAATGTTGTCTAATCATCAAGGCACACTGCCAGCGCAAAAAAGGAGAAGATGGAGCAGGCAAAACAAAAAACAAGTCACCCTGAATCAGCGAAAATGTATCGCAGATTATAACAGTCATATGGGTGGCGTCGACAAAATGGACTGGCTAATCAAAAAGTACAGGATCATGTACAACGCTATTGCGTGTTCCAGAAGAAGTGCGACGGAGCAAGTCCGGACATAAATTGGAACGCACAGTGGAGGGAAAGCAAAGGAAATGTGCTGTTTCCAGAAACAATGTTCGAAAGCAATGCATAAAATGCAATGTTGGGCTGCATGCAAACTGTTTTCTTGCATGGCATCAGGAAATGTCCGATATTTAGACTCATACAAAAGTAGTGCTTTAGCTGTTCTGCATACGAAACAGTGATTTCTTTCATTTCTGTGCGCACCTTTTACGTGTTTCAGTGTAAAAATATTACAAAATGCAATACATCAAAAGTTGTGTTTTTGTTGTCGCTTCTGCCCATAATCCCCATTTGGGACTTTTTCTAAGAACATGCATAACTTTCACTCCGTTGGGTAAAATTTGAAAATATGTCCTAAATGCTCTTAATTCAAGTGAAATTGATCAGTTCTGCTAGAAATCGCGTGAAAAAAAATTTGGGCGTTAATGGGTTAAAGTTAATGTAGGTTTTAGAAAGTTATCAAACTTTGGTAATACTTTGCTTTCAAAAGTTTATAAAATTTTTTTCATAAATTTGGATCAAAGTGTAGTATAAGTGGGTATAGAACAGATGGCAAAAGCGGCCGGAAATATAAATGTAAAGGGAGATTGTACTTTATTGAAATAAAATATGAAATAATAAACATTGAAGCAGCAACTATACTAAAAAAAAACATTAAAAAATTTTATTCTATGTATGTTATACAAAAATAAAAATAAATTAGTTAAGATGATTTTTTTCTGTTTTTGATGGAAGATTATTAAAAATGTTTTTTAATGTATAAAAAAGTTTGATTGCTTTTTAGTTTAACAATTGTAATTGCAAAGCAAATCGTTTTTGCTTGTCTAGAGAATTAAAAACAATCTTCTGAATTTTTTCCACCCTATAGTTACATATGCCATATATGCCACCACAGTGACATATGCCACCACAGTGACCGTTTTAATCTCTGCAGATTATTAAGAAAACCCTTTTTAAAATTATCTTAAATTTAACTGCGGTAAATTCTTGATGAAATTTTTGTGTGGGATAATTTTGCGGTTTTTTGAAGCTGCTTTCTGAATTTGTTTAATCTAATTCAAAATAACAAAAAAATGGTTTAAAGATAAAAATTTTCACAATTAATTCAACTCTAATTTCACAAAATCTCATTCGATGAAGTGACGTAGTATCATGAACTTCAACAAACAAAATTGAAAAGGTTTTTATACTAACCTTGCGCAAAAAGTTGTCCGCATCCCAAGATCAGCAAAAAAAAAACTGAAAACAAAAGATATTGAATAAAATCATAATAAATTTTATATTAAAATCATTGAAGTTTAAAAATTATTGAAGAAGTAAGCTGTACTTTAAATGTAACTGACAAAATAAAGATTAAATTGAGACTACACCGTGAATTTGTTCGGATTTATTTTTATTTTATAGACAACCTAACAGGTTGGGTAAAAAAAGAACATACGTGAACATTTATTTTTTCTTACGACATTATCATTTGTAGGCGGAATTTTAAAAAAATCAGGCAATACGAAGAAAAATTTTAAGAAAAAAAGAAATAAATTTATTTTCAATAAAAAACATGTGCAAAAAAAAAGAGTGTAAACAGAAAAATCAAATTGCAAAAATAAATGTATTGAAAATGTTTTTGTAAAGTTTGATTAGAGCGGCCGTAGCAGATGTGAAAGTTGAATAATGATGTAAATTATATCAAAGTCCACATTAAAAAAAAGAAAAAGCTAACTGTAAAGTCCACATTAAAAAAAGAAAACGCTAACTAAAATTAAAATTGAATGTTATGATAGATTTTATTAATTGCGAAAATTTTGTAGCAATATTTTTTTTTTTATTTGGAAATAATTTTAAAACTTTGTTTTTAATTTTTATTTGTAAATATTTCTTTTCTTTTAATAGCACTGTCACACTTTATTCATAATTATAATCTCAACCGTATAACTCTGTTGTTGATTTTCATTTTTTGCAGTAATTTTTAAGCTTTAATATACAGTATAACGTCATCTTTTTCCATTGTTCTGTAGTGATTGCGTAATTGGTTTGCCACACTCCCACTTAATTTATTTTGTCTGCGACTTGTTCTTACAAATGAATAAAAAATTGTTTTATTGCTTTATTTAAGTGCTTTGATTAATTGAATCTAAATTAAAGCAGATCTAAATTAAATTCATATCTTTATTAAAATTACAAGCGGACAGAAATATCTTGGCATCTCCAGAAGCAGGTGGGGTAATTGATTGCCCTATGTATAGCGCCTCCGGCGCTTTTCTGCGAGTCAAAAGGATAAATATAGAGATGAAATAAATAAATAATAATAAGTTTTTAGCCATTGCGACGGCTTTGCGGCGATGACGTAATTTTGAGTGATCAAGAGTGATCAAAAAAATATCGGTATCAACTATTACTATTAAGCTAATTCTACATTATAAGTCACATAATCAGTTTATTATTTTATTATACAATTGTATTGTGACGTGATAAATTGCTTTGTCCGATTGCCAAACTCAGTATAATATCAATAGTTAACCCTGCTCTGGTACCATGGGGTCAATATGACCCCAGGCTTATTTGATAGACTAAATATTCCAAACGATAAGATTGTAAGCATTACTCTTCCATTCTATTTTTTTAACAGGTTCTTGTTAACTATTTCCATTTATGCAACTTTCAATTCAACGTTGCTTTCGTTGTAGATTTTAGATTTAATTTGACTGAAGTCATATTGACCCCATGGTACCACTTAGGTTAAAATATATCCGTTTTTGTTTTGCAGAAAACTAAGTATTGTTTAAGTTATTCTAAATGTAAAAGAAGAAATTATGTCCAAAAGACAAAGAATGTCGTCCCAACAAGTGATGAAAGTTTTATTTGAGATAGATGATAAGGTCAGCAGCGAAGATGAAGATAATTTTGATGATGAATTGAGCTGGTATGAAAGTGAGCTGGAAATGGATGCCTTGTCAGACTTAAACAGTGAAACAGATGGAAGTGATACCGAGTCTGAAGACAAAGATTGTTCTGTTTTTCAAAAAGTTCGAGGAAAAGATGGATATCTGTGGAGGATGGAACCAAAGAATGCAAGAAGAACACCAAGGCGAAATATCGTTACAAGCACACCAGGTCCGAAAGGTAAAGGGCTTGAGTCAGACATGCCCCTGAAATCATTCGAACTGTTTTTTGATGGTTCTGTAGTATCAGAGATTGCAACTTGGACTAATCAAAAAATTGAAAAAATAAGAAAGGCTTACACAATCAGATCTGGATTTACATATGACACAAATGAAACAGAAGTCCGAGGTCTCATAGGAGTTTTGCTATTTTTGGGTGTTACAAAAAGTTCCAAAGAAAGTACTGCAAGCGTTTGGTCCCCTGATGGTACTGGAAAGCCTATATGCATCGCAGCGATGAGCCAAAAGCGTTTTTTGTTTCTTCTATATTGTCTACGTTTTGACAATTTCACCACGAGAGACCAGCGAAGAGACATTGACAACTAGCACCTATTCGTAGTGTCTATGAAAGATTTGTTACAGCTTGTGAAGACAACTATACACCAGGAATTGGTTGCACAGTTGATGAGAGTCTGTTTGGATTTCGAGGAAGATGTAGTTTCAAGCAATATATCCCCAAAAAGCCAAGTAAATACGGGATCAAAGTGTATGTTCTGGCTGACAGTCAATCATTATATTTGGTTAGTTCCAAGATATATGCAGGAGCCGGCACTCATATACCAGGATTACCTGTACCTACGCAAGCTGTGCTGGATTTGATAAATCCAATCTCAGGAACAAACATAAACATTACCACTGACAATTATTATACCTCTATTTCTCTGGCCAATGAACTGAAATCTAACCAACTTACTCTAGTAGGCACAATGAAAAAGAACAAACAATGCATTCCTTCCAGTTTTTTAACCAAAGCAGATGCAGGCACATGTCAGTATGCATTTGACTATGCCAACAATTTCACTTTGTTGTCAATTGCTCCAAAGAAAAACAAAAGAGTAGTGTTTTTGTCCACTATGCACGCAACTAGAAGCCATAACACTGTTACCGGGAAAGAAGAAATCAATGTCTTTCATAACCATGAAAAAGGCGGCGTTGACAGTCATGATCAGATGTGCGCTCTGTATACAACAACAAGAAAGACAAATCGTTGGCCAATAAGGGTTTTCTACGGAATTGTGGATAGCTCTGCTCTAAATGCGTTTATCATTTTCACTCATAATAAACCTGGCTTTCGGGGAAACAGGCAAGACAAACGACAAAAAGTTTTAAAAGAATTGTCTAAATCGTTGATAGTTTCTCAAGCTAAGCGCAGATTGGCAACATCTCAAACACCTCAACCTGTGAAACAAATTATTTACAGCTGCGGGGTTTTACCAGAAGCACGTCCATCTGTTGGTAACATCACCCAGTATTGTACATCAGAACGTAAAAGATGCTTCCTTTGTCCGAGATCGAAGAACAAAAAGTACAGATTTGCTTGCAATAAATGTCACAACACCATCTGCGAAGAACACAGCAAGATGATCTGTAATCAATGCTAGGAGTAAAACATTCGTGTATTGTGCACTCCATTACATTGTTAAAACAATAAAAAGTGTTTGATAGCAAATTGATTTTTTTATTGGTGTTGAAGAGCATTTTTAGTGATGGGGTCATACTGACCCCAAGGTACTGATAACGTAACTTTTTTCATGGTACCACAACAGGGTTAATACAAGAATTCTTTTTCGTTCCATCATCATCATCATCATCATCATCATTATCATCATCATCGTTTTCAAGTAAAACATTAAATTAGTTCAGTGTATTTACCTTTCCTCTTGTCCTTTTGGGGTTGCGGGGGCAGCAGGTCGAGTTGGAATCTCCAAGCATCCCGATCTCCTGCAACTAGCGGCAATTTTAGTGGTAGAATTCCAAGATGTGACCATGCCAAGTTTTCAACATAGTTCAGCCAGCGAGTTCTGGGTCGCTCTCTAGACCTTTTTCCACTTGAGAGAGCATCCATCAGTTACTTTGCTGTTCGCTTGTAGGACATTCGTGTTACATGGCCATACCAGCGCAGTTAAGATTATTCTTTGCGGAGAAGTAGCGGTTTGATGTTGAGAAATTAAAAAATGTCAGTACTTTAAGTCAGGGCTTCAGAAATGTGGGTCGCGACCCCAACTATGGTCGCATAAAATAATTTTGAGGTCGCCAAACAAATTAGCTTTTTATACTTTTGAAATTGGCTTTTTTACGATATTATTCATTGACAATCAAAAACTAGAAAAGGTAAAGTGTCATTACACCATTATTGCGTCGTCGTCGTCGTCGTCATTTGAAGGGGATTCAGTCCAGTTCAAACACAAACAGGACTGTTATTTTACATTATTTTGTCATAAAATAGTAGTAAGGTGGGGTTATCAAAAGGCGAGTCGTGTGGCGTAATCAAGAGAACAGCAAGAAACAAAAGCAAAAAAACATTTACTGAGTCTAAAGCCAAAATTAATTTTTATAAATCATGGGTGTCCCAACCGCAGCCCCCGAAGCCTTTTAGTGCAGTCCTCTAAGGAGTTTTAAATTTGCTGCTTAATCATCTTGAATTATCGCATTGCTTTTAAACTTTCTCAACCGTCGTTCCGCGAGAGATTCCCAAGTGTGCTGCAAAATTTTAAACCTTTTTAAAAAAGACTAGTCCAGCATAACCAACTTGCCGTTAGTAGGCATTTAAGGCATTTAATCGACAAAATAAGGCCTGAATTAGAGTCCAAGAACTGTTAGAGAACACCTGAATTTGGAGATAAAAATTGCAAATTGTAAACAATACCTGATTCTAAGTAAAAACTTTATTTGTTTTTAGAGAACACCTGGTTTTAGTAATTTTTTAAATTCGCTTTAGGCTAGTGCAGGAGACCCACTGCACTGATGCAGAGAAGTTGGTGCTACCACACTACCAACTAGCTGGGTCTTCTTTAAGCAGGAAGCATGGCCTTGCCACGTTTGTCCACGAGCGACTGAGATACACGTTTTTGGACCAATCTCCACCGACATCGGAGATCGGAGATCGAGTGGCTGTGTGTGGACATTGATGGCTATAATATAGTCAACGTCTACAAACCACCACCAATACGATTGCGAACCCTGGATCTCCCAGTGTTTCCTCACCCCTGTCTGTACGCTGGCGATTTTAACTGTTGTCATGCTGACTGGGGTTATGATGACAACAGTCCGGACGGTGAGTGCTTGGCTGGCTGGGAAAGTATTAATTGTCTTGCCCTCCTATATAATGCCAAGGACGCTGACAGTTTTTATTCCGGCCGCTGGAACACTGGCACCAATCCGGACCTAGCTTTCGCTAGCGTAGGTCCAAACAGTCGCTTACCGGATAGACGTGTCCTTGAGAAGTTCCCCAGGTCACAACATCAACCCTCGCTTTTTACACCAACAAGGTTTGCTATGGCAGTGCCAAGCACGCCTGTTAAGCGATGAAACTTCCGCAAGGCCAATTGGAGTCACTACATTGCTTTGACGAATAAATTCGCAAAGACTTTGTTACCGCCTGATTCACTTGATGTGGATGCGGCTTACCAGGACGTATGTAACACCATTAAGAAAGCAGCCAAAAAGACTATTCCACGCGGGTATCGAAATAACTATATTCCGTGTTGGGATGCAGAGTGTGAATCCCTCTATAAAACCTTTCTGCAGTCTCCTCAGGGAGACGAATCAAGTTTGGCTGCTACAGCTCTGCTTGCCAAGCTTGACAGAAAGCGGAGGGATCAATGGTCCGAAGCAATTCGGAGCATTGACTTTTCACACTCTAGTCGAAAAGCGTGGAGTGTTTTGAACAACCTTACTGGTAGGTCACGACACTCTCCTCGTCACTGTCCCGTTTCAGCCGATGCTATTGCATTTCAGCTGGTTAGAAATGGGAAATACGAGGCTGTTGATCGCAAGTCATCTCGACTTGTCTTTCAAGAAGTGTCTGATCTTTGGAGGGCCACAACACCAGACCCAGTAAATATCTCTGACAATTTTTCACAGAGAGAATTTACTGCTGCCTTTCAGCACTTAAAACTAGGTAAAGCTCCGGGTCCTGATTCCATCTGCCCTGAGCTTATACTCCATGCTGGAGCTGCTTTGAAGTCCTGGTTACGTGACTTTCTTTCTTTCTGTTTGCGCCGACTCAAAATTCCCAAGATCTGGAGAAGAGCGCTTGTGGTCGCGATCCCAAAACCAGGAAAGCCCGTGGGGGACCCAAACAGCTATCGACCGATATCTCTGCTCTGTGTCCCCTACAAGATCCTCGAGAGGCTTATGTATGCCCGCGTGGAACCATTAATCGATCCACTGCTCCCTAAAGAGCAGGCTGGGTTACGACGCGGGAAGTCAACCATAGATCAAGATGTTCTTCTAACCCAGAACATCGAGGATTCTTTCGAGGCTAAAAAGAAGGCCGGTGCCGTATTTATCGATCTGAAAGCTGCTTATGACACTGTCTGGCACTTTGGCCTTACCTGCAAGCTGCTGAGACTTCTTCCGGATAAGCACATGGTCAAAATGATTATGGAGCTTGTCCGAAATCGAAGTTTCACCCTTACCACCGGTGAGAGCAAGCAAAGCAGGCTACGCCGTCTTAAAAACGGCGTTCCTCAGGGATCGGTCTTGGCTCCCCTCCTATTTAACATCTATACGTACGATCTTCCTTCCATGATTTCCAGAAAGTTTGTTTATGCTGATGATTTAGCATTGCTGCACTCTTCTGGAAACTGGAAGGACTTGAAGGGGACATTAAGCCAAGACATGTCCACACTGTCAGCGTATCTCCAGATTTGGAGGTTGAAGCTCAGTCACACTAAGACGGTGATGGCAGTCTTTCACTTAAATAATCGAGAGGCCAAACGTGAGATAAAGGTTTACAACAATGGTAGACTTTTACCGTTCTGTCCAATCCCTACATACCTTGGGGTAAAACTGGACAGATCGCTCACGTTTCGTCACCATTTAGTGGCATTGCTCAAAAAACTATCATCGCGCGTCACACTGCTGACGCAACTCGTGGGCTGGGGATGGGGTGCTGGTTCTAAAACACTACGCATAGCCACCTTGTCTCTAGTCTACTCAACAGCTGAGTACTGTGTGCCAGTCTGGTGTCGCAGTGCTCACACTGGCCTCATTGACAGTGTCTTGAATGACGCCTTGCGCATAGTTACTGGATGCCTGCGTCCCACTCCAACGGACCACCTACCTGTACTTTCAGGCATCCAGCCATTTGAGCTTCGCCAAATGGGAGCGACACTCTCCTTGGCTTACCGTGGATCTCTGGACCCCGATCATATCTTGCATGCTCTATTAAGTGGGTCCTCAGATACTGGCCAAGTGAGATTAAGATCCAGACGCCCGTTTGTGCCAGGTGCGCGGAATCTCTTGGACAATTTTGCCAGACTTGGTATCCGCGCCTCTGAATGGACAAATAACAAATGGAACGCGGAGTACTGTGAAAATGCTTCCAGGCTCCGTGCTTTTGTTCCCGGGACCAGTGTCAGGCCTGTTGGGATGGGCTTACCCCGAGCAGCTTGGGTTAAGCTCAACCGCCTGCGGACTGGTGTTGGGCGATTCCATTCGTCCATGCACAAATGGGGTCTCGCTCCTTCACCGAATTGCGAGTGTGGCGCCTTCGAGCAAACCGCAGACCATGTACTAACAATGTGCCCCATACATCGGGCACCATATGGAGCACGCGGTCTGACGGTTTTGGATGACGAAACTCGATGCTGGCTTAATAACATCACTGCCAGCATCTGATCCAGGCAGTGCAGCAGTCTGGGGTAGTAAAAGGATAAACCCTCGGCCCCAGTCCTGTTTGTGTCTGGCCTGGAGTGGATGCCCTTCACGACGACGACGACGACGAGGCTACTATTTTCGTTTTTTTTTGTTATTACATGGTTTTTCATGCACATGCATTGTTTTCCATAGAAAAAATTGACGTAAAATTAGCCTACGCATATTGGGGTTGCACAAAAATTTATTTTTTAAAATGGGGATGCAGAACCAAAAATTTAAAAAGCCCTGCTTTAAGTGACGTTCCAGCTTCCCATGCAAAGATCCCTATGTTTGGGACCAACTCGAGTACAGATACTGTGCGCTGCCTCCATTTGCTTTTCCAAACGTGTAGTAAATACAGTGATGGGTTTCCAGTTGTGGTCAGCTGGTGGGGGCGAATTTAGCTTACTTTTTGAACGGACCCTCTGCCTGAAACCCGAACGCACATTTTTTCATCCAGCCCGATGCAATATAAATATTGTCATTTGGACTATTCATTTTGCTACATTTGTTAGATTGCTTTTGGTCTGTGTCTCACCTTTAACCTTTCCTCCATGGGTGGCCCTGAGAAGAGTTGAAAACTCCAGACGGCATGGCTCTTGGGATCATAGAAAACGCAAACCCCTCCACCACGCTAAAGCAGCAATTTATTGGATAGGTTTGTTCGTTCCAAAATTTTTAAATATTATTTGGTAACATTAGCTGATATGTACATATGTATATAAATATTAAATTTATTAAGCACTACACTTTATTAGTTAAAACCACAACAGTCTGTTTCATCCTATTGAATCGTCAGGTGGTCACTTATTCAAATTCTATTTAATAACCTGTTTGAATAAGTGATTCGAATAAGTGACCACCTGACAATTCAATAAGATGAAACAGACTGTTGTGATTTTAACTAATAAAGTGTAGTGTTTAATAAATATGATATACTTGCTCTAACCGTGTGTTATTGAGCACTATACCGGCAAGGTGAAACATTAATGATTATATATATATACAAAATTTATTCAATCACTGTTTAAAAACCATAATAGTCTGTTTCATCCTTAAAATCATCAGATGGTTACTAGAAAATTAAAAATATAGTTATTTGTAGTAAAAAGATATGTGTGGAATAAATAATACGTACTTAGATTAATTAAGTAGATAACATGATTTATATGACGTCATACAATAAAAAATAACTCTGATGAGGGCTGAAGTAAGTCGAAAACGTTTGTTTTTATAAATAATTTTTAATGTTTGTTTAATAAAATGAAGAATGCTGAATCCATCATGGCTGCTTTTCTCAATTGTTGTCGGGTTGAAAAAAACAACCTCTTTACCAAAACTTTACTTGTTATAAAAAGTTTGTTTATTCCTTGAAGACTTTTCATCTGACACTTATCGGAAGGAATCGTCAGAATGAACTGAGAGCAATTCGATCGTGCTTATATAGACAAAGAAAATGAGTCTAATTGATTAAAAAAGGCAGTTAATCAGAAATAGAAAAGAAAAAAAAAAAGGAATGAAAACGAAAGTGCGTCTGATTGGTCAAGAGAGACTACCAATCAAAAGTGAAAGTAAAAGAGCGTTATGAATAAGTTTTAAACTGTAAAGAAATTCCTTTGTCGACACCGATTGGGTTGAAAAGATTTGATGAAAGTAGCTTCAAGAGCGGAGAGGTGAAAAAAAGTACGTCCTCGGGCAAGGATAGACAATTTGGTGTTACTGTATTGGCTGGCACCGAGAGAGTTTTCAAAGAGATGCTGTCCAATGGCAGAGTCATGGGCAATGACTTGAGAAGTTGGCGAGAAGAATATAAGAAAGAAAGAAGAGAAAGTTGTTGGCAGTTTATGTTCACTCCCGAAAAACGAAAAAAAGCAGTTTTAGGATTAGCAACTGTGCAAACTTTCCTGCCATGAAAAACAGTATGGCATTATGTTTAAGGTATTTTTTGCATTTGAACCCTTTTTCTCACCACAACTTTTGCATTAAAAGGTCATAATATCTGTGTAGTTTCTTATCTACAGTATATCATCTAAATTACAGTTGCCAGTATAAAGCTAACTTTGTGTTTTTTTAGCTTTTTTGTGTGTCTTCTATGCTTCTTATTACTTTTCATTTGCATTTTTTTTAGAATTTTTATCATTTGGAGCTGGTTTACAAATTATGGTTATCACAAGAAATTATCAGTTTCTAATCAAACGTTCGAAAATTAAACAATTCAAAAAATGACCAATTTTTTCATGCAATAACATTCAAAACATCAAAAGCGTAAACCCAAATTAATAAATATCTCAAAAAAACTTTTGAGAACATTTTTGAAATCAATTTCCCAAAATTAAGCTAGATATGCTCTTAAACTTTAATTTCATGAATTTTGTTTAAAGTTGTTGGGCTATGTAGTCATTAAAACACCTTACTCATCTTACTGCATTTAAAAAAGAACAAATTATTTCATCTAGTCGTCAAAATTTTATAAAAAAATTATGTGAAACATTTTATTATGAAATTTTTAAAAGTTTTACAATTAGTTAAATTTGGTATTTTTAAAAAAATATACAATAATTTGAAGATATGTCTTCGTTTGCCTTATGTACTGTATATTACTCTATATCAGGGGCAAGAAATCTGATTGCATTTACGGGTCGCATCCAAAATTAGAAAATTAGATGTGAGTTGGATTTTGGGGAGCAATACAGTTTTACCCAAATTTTGTTGAACTATTGCTAAAAGTCTGATCATGTTGTTAAAGTTATGATACGACACATTTTCATAGCAAAAAACTGGTGATGACTAAAATTAAATAACAATTCTGAAAATGTCTTTAAATTTTCTGCTTTTCTTCCAAAAAACTAATGAAGAAAAAAAAAACGGGCTCTTCCATCGCTGAACACTGGTTCATTCTATGGCTTTTTTGTAAAGGGATTCATATGCTTCTTCCCAAACACACATGGGCCGCAAAGAAATATCTTGCCGGCGGCAGGTTTTCCACCCTACTCTATATGCTCAATATTTAATAAAAAAAACTGCAAATTCCTGCAATATTTGTCGGAGCTCAGTTTGTTGCCAAAGCACTAAACAAAATTGCGCAAAGACGCACCAATTGATTTTATCAGAAAAAAATGCAATAAAACGCTACCAATCTATCTCTTAAGGTTTATAAGAACTCATTTGTAAAAGCTAAAAAATTCAAAATTATTCTTGTTGGAAATGTAAAGCAAAAATTTTGCTGTTGTTGATAGCAGATATATTATTAAACATGAACATGAACTACCAGAAGAATATAAACAAAGATTTTAGTAAAGCAAAAATGTTAAAACAAAAGTTTACAGAAAACAAATAAAAAGGACTTATCCTTAAAAAAATAATTTACCGTTGATCTGAGACAAGCATCCAGATTTTAATGCTAGTCCAAAAAACAGCAGCAAATTTTTCAAATATTTCAGAAAAAATTCATTTTTTTATTAAAAAAGTTTGTACTTGAAAGCGGATACCTTTTATTAAATGTCTTGTTTCACTTTAATTTCTGGTAAAAAAGTGGTTTTGATTTTGAAAACTAACTGATAAAACCACTGGATGTACTAATTATATTTTCTCCACTTGGCCAGCTCCAGGATTAGAATATTAAAAGCCAAAATAAACTTTGGCTTAGTGCAAGCCATGACGCCCCCACGGCGTGAGGGTTTCGATTAGATCAACACAGATAATTAAAATTAAACCACAAATCAGTACAACCAAGCTACATTTTTTTATAATAAATTTTATGCTTCAAATTATGGTAGCTTGATTATTCTTAGAGTTACTTCTCTGGTATACTATTTTAAAATGAAAAACAATTTTTCGCTTGCAAAAATGTAAACAATAATACTGTTATTTAGCAATTTAAGTGTTTAAACAACAAATTTATTAAAGAAAAAATTAGATATGCGTTGAGCTTACTTACCTTTTTCTAAAACAGCTACGTAATTCGCCATCAAATGAGTTTTATTTCTAAACTCTAATTAACAAAACCAATAGCCAAATGCTAAATGATAAAAACCAACAAAACCCTTAAATCTAACCAGAAACGGATAAGATTGCGATTCTTTCTCCGTTGCGCTGTCTTTTTAGTTCTGACTCATTCAAAGCGTCTTGTATAGCAATTACTTAGAAATACATTTGCAAAAGCGGAATATTGCAACTATTATTCACGCGAGAGGAAACTACTCTGGCGACGTAGATAAGTTTCAGAAACGCTCTTTTAACATCGCCAATCTCCAAAAAGGTTACTGAGAGAAATGATTTTAAAGCGTTTTTGGTATGGTGTATGTTTTTTTGAAGTACAAAGACTTTTACCATAAAATTTTAAAAATAACATTTTGCAAAATAGGCATTAATAGCAATAAGCCTACGTGCCGGTTTTTTTTACTGTAGTGTCGCCGAGCGCAAAGAAACGCTGCTTTCATGAAGACAGCAATCGATGTTGCTTACCTAAATTTGTATCGTCGCCAATTTTTTATTCTGAAAAACACAGTTTAGTATATTTTTCTGCGCATTGTGATTTGATTAATTAACCTTAAATTATATGCATAGCACTTTGTAAGTAACTTTTAACATAGCAAATAAATAAATTCAATTGCATTGCAACATATTGGCATCTCCGAGAGCAGGTAGGAGTAATTGTTGTATACTAATGGTTTAATTTTTAATGCATATTTTAATATAAAATTTACTTTAAAGGCTTTGCCTTTTTGTTTTTATCACTTTAACTTTATTTTTGTCATTTTTGACGCTAAACTGGTTTATTAAATAGCTCATCTTTGCAGCAGTACCCCTGGATGAAATGGCCCCTTCAGTAATTTGTTGCTTAAGAGCTCTTGTAAACAATTGCATCATACTGTATTTTCTGGAAAGAGAATAAAACCTTTTTTTTTCAAAGGTAGGAACATTAACTAAAGATGAACTATTCCTCATTAGTACTAAAAAGTGCGTACCTATTATATTATCTAACAATATTATTTGTATTAAAAAAGCTTAACATTATCCCATTTTGGACCCATTCTCCTTGTAGAGGAACATCTTGTTCAAAGACTTTAAAACCTTTCGGCTGTATTGTATGAAATTAATTCTTAAATAGAAGCTTTGTTTAAGGACCTACAAATATTTTCCAAAAAATATTTCGTATCAGCTTCTGTTTCATACGCTCATAGAAAAATGGCCTTTTTGGCATATCGAAGTGCCTTGATTTGCGTAAAAATGTTGACTCGCACAAAAGTGTGAAAATTATTCACAGATTTTTTTGTAATAATACTTCCTTAGAAATACATTGGTTCATTATTTTTTGTTCAATTTCTAATTTAAAATAATAATTTATAGACTGATTTTTTTTGTTCTTATGTAAGAACAGCAATTCAAACGCTATCACCAATTAATATTTTTCAAAAATATCTTATTGATCTACGTTTGCTAAAAATACTTTTTTCCAAAAAACTATAAATAACCTAAACACAACAGAATTAGCAGAAAAACATATATTTGATCAGTTTTGGTAATTAAAGAAGCATATGAGATGCAAGCAAACACCAACACCTTTATAACCTTTTTTGTTTTTTTTTCAGTATGCGCACGTTTTTGCGTTCATAGGTATTGTAGACCAACGCAATTTATCATGATTCTTTATCTATTGGGGTTTCAGAATGCAGAGACTAGTATTTTTTAACAAGTTAGCCGCAATTGATTAAATATAGGGTTTTTCGATCTAATTCGTTTTTTCGTAATCAATTTTGTTTTTGTAAAAACTTTAATATTTAAAGCCTTTAGCTTCCGCCAAATGCAAGTTTGCACTGGTGGAAACGGCACTGGTGGAAACAGCATATATTGCAAGAGTGAATCGATCTTCCCCGCAGAGTGCTCAATGAAAAAAATCAGAGCAATTTAATACAAAATTTATTCAATCACTGTTTTAAATTTTTAATTTCTATTTGAATAAGTAACCACCTGAAGATTCTAAGGATGATACAGACTGTTGTAGTTTTTAAACAGTGATTGAATAAATTTTGTATATATGTATATATATATATATATATTATAGTTAATCCAGTAATGTTTCACTTTGCCGGTACAGTGCTCAATAACACACGGTTAGAGCAAGTATATTATATTTATTTAACATTACACTTTATAAGTTAAAACCACAACAGACTGTTTCATCCTATTGAATCATCAGATGGTCACATTTGAATAAGTGACCACCTGACGATTCAATAGGATGAAACAGTCTGTTGTGGTTTTACTTATAAGTGTAATGTTAAATAAATAAAATATATTATAATTATATATATATATAACTGCAGACCAGTACTGTTTCAACCTTTGGGTCTTATCAGTGCAGTGAAGTTGTGCTGAGAACAAACAAGGCACACTAAGTTGTACAGTAAAATCAAAGCCCAGTGATGTCAAGAGTGCTCAAATCATATAAAAAGATGAGCTATGCATAGTGCAGCAGCAACACTATCTTCTCAGCCATAGTGCTCAACCTGCAAGAGCAGGGAGCATAAATAACTGCAGATAGTACTGTTTCGACCTTTTTTTTTTTCTTATATATAATTTTAGTTATAAAACACACATACAACATACAATCAAAAAAACACACATATCAACCAAATAAAATTAAAAGCAGATGTGTATATTTTCGGTATTATAGCGAGCGGTTATTAAAAAGAAGAAAAAAATATCGATGAAATAATAGACTTTTAATAATACTTAGAATGTTTTAACATGTTCAATATAATAGATGCACAATAGGTTAAACAAAATTTGACAAAAACGATAAAAAAAAATTTTGCATATTTACATTTAATGAATAAGTAATTGTTTATATTATAGTTATATACAAAGCATAAAAAGTACAATATATGAAGTGAAAAATAAAGGAAATTTCGGCATAAATATTAATAATGTATTAACAATTAAAAAAAATTTTGCACAATAATGGCCAAACAAAAAAAAAGACGATATTTGCATTTTATTAACAACTAAAACAAATGATATTTTTACGCGATAAGTTGGAAG